>OX421229.1:12500-20000 GCA_949125135.1 Alcis repandata | reverse complement strand
AGAAGTAGGCGTTGCACGCACCTTCCCAACTTGTACCAACCTTATTAAGACAAAATAACACTCAGCGTCATCCGTTCTTAATAACCTTCTTATCCGTGCTGCCTCAGAGCTGACTGCACAGACGTACGGCCTGGACTCTTCCTCGTCCTTCATTTCACAGAATGGGAGTCCGGTATGCGTTATGCTGTCTAGTTTCCAGGTCGTGCGTCTGCGCGTCTTGCGTGACACTTCGGCAGCATTCTTTTCACCGCTTCGGTCTTCTTCACCAGTGTCCTCAAAAACCCACACGGAACCACCAGTGTGCGCAGGTGTAGCCCTTAATGTAGCTGTGACTGGAGTGCCCGGTACGTTAGCAGTACGCCACGCTAGATCTAGCGATGGCGTCCCATCGCTTACGTACCGGACACTCCCCGTCGAAGGCATTATGGCCAACATCAGGGTACTTCTCCGACCTGCAGTTGCGGCATATTGCAGTCTCGCCCGCAGTGTGTGCTGGACAGTCCGCCCGGAGGTGTGGGCCGGCGCAGAAGCTGCACAGGTCGGCTGACTCTGTGCACTGCCTGCGCCCGTGCCCATACCCCAGGCATCGTGTACACTGGACGAGCGGAGACTGGTCCTGCACTACCGCATACTGCAGGTCGATGTGCACCCTGTGGGCCACAGTCAGCTTCTGCCACACCTTAGGCGACACCTGTAGCACGACATGGTTCTCGTGTGGGTTCCTTGCTCGTCTACGGTATTTTACTACCGCCCTGTAGTCTGCTTCGGACACGCCTTCGAAGAGCCGGGCGTTTTGGCTCTTCAAGCAAGCCACCACCTCCTCGTCCTTGTGGAAGCCGAGGATATTTTTGATCATTACCAAGGGGTCCTTATTTCGAGCTTCCTCCACTTCCAGGTTTCGACCCTTGGTAATGATCTTCTCCGCCACTTTCTTCATTTCGTCTCGGCTTCCACAAGTGAGGACCACCTTTTGGTTGCGGACCTTCTGGACTCTAGTGACCTGGAGCCCGGCTGTCTTAGCTTCCAGAGCTTCACGGACCTTGCCGAGCACCAGGTCACTAGTGTCCCTCACGTCGCTGGAGGACACAATGATGGAGTGTTTTGGGCGGAGCTTAGTCGGCGAAGCTGCGCCAGAAGGCTTCGCCAGAACTTCCGCGTACGACGGGACGGTCTCCTGCAATGAGGAGATCCGTCTCTCCGTCGCCTCGGTTGTCTGACGCAGCTCCCGCACTTCACCCAAAAGCTTGCCGATATTTTCGGCTTGTGCATCATTGTGTCCTCCCGCGACGGTTCCGCATCCCAAAGTGTGGTTAAGTGTGCTCACCCGCTCGGTGTTCTCCTTTATAAGGACCATGTGTTTCTGCATCATCTTCTCAAGTCCTGAGAAAAGTGAAGGTGATGCAGAAACGTCTCCACACATCACCTCTCTTTCCCCCCGAACATGTTGCTGCATGGAGGAGGTCTGGTTCTTCTCAGAACAAGCCTCCTCCACGAGCTGGTACAGGCGGTCTGCCGACTCCTGTATGGCGTTTTTTATCTCCGTTTTTAGATTTCGGGAGTTGGACAGACTCGCCTTCAGCCTTTCTAAGCAAGCCTTAGCCTCCGCCACCCTGTCAGGTTCCGCTGGTTGTTTTGGTGGGCTCTCCGATGCCTCCAGCGGCCGCCTACGAACTGCTGGCGGTTTCGGCTTCGGCTTTTGAGGACCCACCATGAAGATCTTGTTTGGGGGGGTGAGACTTAGTCGGTCTGACTTCCCAGACTCCCACTCCCCCACGCTCCGCCTGACATTGGTGTGTGAAGACGGGCCCGCGGCATCAGAGGCACCTGCCACTGTCGTTCTGGAGGCCTGCTCCACGTCCTTTGATGTTTTTGCGGGTGTCCGAAACATTTTCGTTCCCTACCCTAAATAATAGGCCAAATTTACCCAAAATTGGTCAGATGGTAAATCTTGAGATGCCCAACAATTGAGCAACTCAAATTAAAAAAGTCAAAAAATATTCTCACTTTGTGTCTCACTCGTTCGTCTTTCTTTCTTTCTATTGAAACCCCTCCGGGCGGGTGGGTGGAGAAAAAATAGGAATCCAAATATGCAGCGGGTTAGGTTAGGTTAGGTTAGGTTAGGTTAGGTTAGGTTAGGTTAGGTTAGGTTAGGTTAGGTTAGGTTAGGTTAGGTTAGGTTAGGTTAGGTTAGGTTAGGTTAGGTTAGGTTAGGTTAGGTTAGGTTAGGTTAGGTTAGGTTAGGTTAGGTTAGGTTAGGTTAGGTTAGGTTAGGTTAGGTTAGGTTAGGTTAGGTTAGGTTAGGTTAGGTTAGGTTAGGTTAGGTTAGGTTAGGTTAGGTTAGGTTAGGTTAGGTTAGGTTAGGTTAGGTTAGGTTAGGTTAGGTTAGGTTAGGTTAGGTTAGGTTTTTTTTTTTTTTTTTTTTTTTTTTTTTTTGCCGTCCTCCTCCACCTATGTACCCTCACTCTATATGCGAGGCCCTTGTCTGGGTTGTTTATCCTACAGCAAAGTTTATAAAATAGTCGCCACAATGTGGCATAATGTCAAGATTTAGATTAACAAATTTTCAATAACAATTTAGAAATATCGTAATAAAGAATGTCAAAGAGTTTGGATTAGGATAAAATAACAAATTAGAAATACAAGTATATTTAGAATTGTACTTTAACAAATTAGGTTAAAACTGTAAAAATAATAGAATTGGATTAAAATTGTATATAAAAATAAATAAAATTAAAATTGTAGAGTTTATCGTCAAGTCAATGAACAAGTAAGATATAAAATAAAATTGCTTGAAGCAAAACATAATTTGTATAAATATTTTCAATTAAAATTGTATAACTAAAGTCTAGAATTGCAATGTCAATAAAAATAAATTACACATAAATGTCAAGTCAATGAAATAATATATGTACAAAAATAAATTAAAAACTTATATTCATTAAGATGCTTTGGTGGGCTGACTAGATTCATGCGATAAAACCTTTCCTACGTATACATCAACATTCCCACGTGCGTGCATACTCCTTTTTCTAACGAAAAAGGTGTTGCACGCACCTTCCCAACTGTAGCCAATCTTGAATAAGTAAGGGTGACACCCAGTGTAACCCATTCTTAATTCAGCCATGCTGAGCTTGGCTGCCTTAGTGCCGGCTGCAAACAAGTACAACCTGGACTCTTCTTCATCCATCATTGAACACAATGTTGGGCTGGTCAGCCTCAAGCTCTGTTTAGTTTCCAGGTTGTACTTGTGAGAGACTTGTGTGGGACACTTCGGCAGCACACCATCTATCGCTGTAGTCTCCACCTGTGTCCTGGAGCCCCACACGTAACCACCAGTGTGCGCAGGCTTCGTCCCTTCAGCTGTGGTGACTAGAGTGCCCGGTACGTTAGCAGTACGCCACGCTAGACCTAGCTATGGCGTCCCATCGCTTACGCACTGGGCACTCACCGTCGAAGGCATTGTGGCCAAAGTCGGGATACTTCGCCGACCTGCAGTTGCGGCATACAGCAGTCTCGCCCGCCGTGTGTGCTGGACAGTCCGCCCGGAGGTGTGGGCCGGCGCAGAAGCTGCACAGGTCGGCTGACTCTGTACATTGCCTGCGCCCATGCCCATACCCCAGGCATCGTGTACACTGCACGAGCGGAGACTGATCCTGTACGACCGCATACTGCAGGTCGATGTGCACCCGCTTGGCCTCAACCAGCTTCATCCACAACTTTGGGGACACCTGCAGCACGACGTGATTTTCGTGGGGGTTCCGCGCCCGGCGACGGTACTTGACCGTCGCCCTGAAATCGTCGTCTGTCAGGTCCCGGAGGAGGAGACGATATCGGAGTCCTTATTGAAGGTGAGGAGATTTCGGATCATGACCAAGGGGTCCTTGTTCTTGGCCTCCTCCACGATAAGGCCCTTGTCCTTGGTCTTGATCCTCTCGCTCACCTTCAACAATTCCTCCTTACTGGCGCAACTCAGCACCACCTTCTGGTTTCGGACCTTTTGCACTCTGGTGACCTGAAGCCCGGTGGTCCTGGCTTCTAAAGCGTCTCGGACCTTGCCGAGTATGTGGTCACCATTGAGCCGGTCGTCGCCCGAGGACACAATTACTGAGTGCTTTGGGTGAAGCTCGCGCGGTATGGCTGCAGGTGGTCTGGCCAGAACCTCCGCGTACGAGGGGACGGTCTCCTGCAAGCAGGAAACCTTCCGCCCCGTCTCTTCGGAGGTCTGGCGCAGCTCCCGCACTTCACCCAAAAGTTGGTCGAAGCACTCAGACTGTGCCTCTTTCTGGCTTCCCAGAGAGGTGGTGCTGTCGAGGGTCTCTTGGAGCTTTTTCATCTGCTCCGTGCTGTCTCTGAGCAGCTGCATGTGCTCCGACAAGGCTCCCTCCATAAAAGCTGGAGGGGACCTTGGCGGAGCGCAGGCAGCCGCTTCGAAGACCGCCAGGCCAGGCTGTGTGTTTGCACACTTGGCCAATTCAGCATCTGCATCCTTCACCAACTGGAACAGACGATCGATCGCCGCGTTAACGGCGACCTTTATATCTGTCTTTAGGTTCCGAGAGTGGGTCAGATGCTGCTTGGCCGTGCAAACACAAGCCCTGGCTTCCTTCACCCGGTCCGAAGATTTGTCTTTCGAGCCCTTGGTCTTAAGTGGGGCTCCCTCGGCCTCCACCGACAGCCTACGCACGGCTGGCGGTTTCGGCTTCGGGTGCCCCACCGTCGGGCTCGATTTCGGGGGAGTGAGGCTGTTGCGGGGGTCCGGTAAACCGGACTCCCACTCCCCGATGCTCCTTCGGACGCTTTGGTGCGGAGGCCCAGCGGTCTTCGTAACTGTGGCAGTCCCTGCCGCGACAGCACGGAGTTCTCCATCAAGAGACCCTCGTTTGGCCGGAGTCCTGAACATAGTTTGCTTGGAGGTCGTCGGTTGTCAAAAAGAAAAGTCGATAAAATTTGTATAAGTTGTATAAAATGACCGACGGATCCTCCAAGCAAACAACGACACAAAAAACAAAAATTTTGGGTTAGGTTAGGTTAGGTTAGGTTAGGTTAGGTTAGGTTAGGTTAGGTTAGGTTAGGTTAGGTTAGGTTAGGTTAGGTTAGGTTAGGTTAGGTTAGGTTAGGTTAGGTTAGGTTAGGTTAGGTTAGGTTAGGTTAGGTTAGGTTAGGTTAGGTTAGGTTAGGTTAGGTTAGGTTAGGTTAGGTTAGGTTAGGTTAGGTTAGGTTAGGTTAGGTTAGGTTAGGTTAGGTTAGGTTAGGTTAGGTTAGGTTAGGTTAGGTTAGGTTAGGTTAGGTTAGGTTAGGTTAGGTTAGGTTAGGTTAGGTTAGGTTAGGTTAGGTTAGGTTAGGTTAGGTTAGGTTAGGTTAGGTTAGGTTAGGTTAGGTTAGGTTAGGTTAGGTTAGGTTAGGTTAGGTTAGGTTAGGTTAGGTTAGGTTAGGTTAGGTTAGGTTAGGTTAGGTTAGGTTAGGTTAGGTTAGGTTAGGTTAGGTTAGGTTAGGTTAGGTTAGGTTAGGTTAGGTTAGGTTAGGTTAGGTTAGGTTAGGTTAGGTTAGGTTAGGTTAGGTTAGGTTAGGTTAGGTTAGGTTAGGTTAGGTTAGGTTAGGTTAGGTTAGGTTAGGTTAGGTTAGGTTAGGTTAGGTTAGGTTAGGTTAGGTTAGGTTAGGTTAGGTTAGGTTAGGTTAGGTTAGGTTAGGTTAGGTTAGGTTAGGTTAGGTTAGGTTAGGTTAGGTTAGGTTAGGTTAGGTTAGGTTAGGTTAGGTTAGGTTAGGTTAGGTTAGGTTAGGTTAGGTTAGGTTAGGTTAGGTTAGGTTAGGTTAGGTTAGGTTAGGTTAGGTTAGGTTAGGTTAGGTTAGGTTAGGTTAGGTTAGGTTAGGTTAGGTTAGGTTAGGTTAGGTTAGGTTAGGTTAGGTTAGGTTAGGTTAGGTTAGGTTAGGTTAGGTTAGGTTAGGTTAGGTTAGGTTAGGTTAGGTTAGGTTAGGTTAGGTTAGGTTAGGTTAGGTTAGGTTAGGTTAGGTTAGGTTAGGTTAGGTTAGGTTAGGTTAGGTTAGGTTAGGTTAGGTTAGGTTAGGTTAGGTTAGGTTAGGTTAGGTTAGGTTAGGTTAGGTTAGGTTAGGTTAGGTTAGGTTAGGTTAGGTTAGGTTAGGTTAGGTTAGGTTAGGTTAGGTTAGGTTAGGTTAGGTTAGGTTAGGTTAGGTTAGGTTAGGTTAGGTTAGGTTAGGTTAGGTTAGGTTAGGTTAGGTTAGGTTAGGTTAGGTTAGGTTAGGTTAGGTTAGGTTAGGTTAGGTTAGGTTAGGTTAGGTTAGGTTAGGTTAGGTTAGGTTAGGTTAGGTTAGGTTAGGTTAGGTTAGGTTAGGTTAGGTTAGGTTAGGTTAGGTTAGGTTAGGTTAGGTTAGGTTAGGTTAGGTTAGGTTAGGTTAGGTTAGGTTAGGTTAGGTTAGGTTAGGTTAGGTTAGGTTAGGTTAGGTTAGGTTAGGTTAGGTTAGGTTAGGTTAGGTTAGGTTAGGTTAGGTTAGGTTAGGTTAGGTTAGGTTAGGTTAGGTTAGGTTAGGTTAGGTTAGGTTAGGTTAGGTTAGGTTAGGTTAGGTTAGGTTAGGTTAGGTTAGGTTAGGTTAGGTTAGGTTAGGTTAGGTTAGGTTAGGTTAGGTTAGGTTAGGTTAGGTTAGGTTAGGTTAGGTTAGGTTAGGTTAGGTTAGGTTAGGTTAGGTTAGGTTAGGTTAGGTTAGGTTAGGTTAGGTTAGGTTAGGTTAGGTTAGGTTAGGTTAGGTTAGGTTAGGTTAGGTTAGGTTAGGTTAGGTTAGGTTAGGTTAGGTTAGGTTAGGTTAGGTTAGGTTAGGTTAGGTTAGGTTAGGTTAGGTTAGGTTAGGTTAGGTTAGGTTAGGTTAGGTTAGGTTAGGTTAGGTTAGGTTAGGTTAGGTTAGGTTAGGTTAGGTTAGGTTAGGTTAGGTTAGGTTAGGTTAGGTTAGGTTAGGTTAGGTTAGGTTAGGTTAGGTTAGGTTAGGTTAGGTTAGGTTAGGTTAGGTTAGGTTAGGTTAGGTTAGGTTAGGTTAGGTTAGGTTAGGTTAGGTTAGGTTAGGTTAGGTTAGGTTAGGTTAGGTTAGGTTAGGTTAGGTTAGGTTAGGTTAGGTTAGGTTAGGTTAGGTTAGGTTAGGTTAGGTTAGGTTAGGTTAGGTTAGGTTAGGTTAGGTTAGGTTAGGTTAGGTTAGGTTAGGTTAGGTTAGGTTAGGTTAGGTTAGGTTAGGTTAGGTTAGGTTAGGTTAGGTTAGGTTAGGTTAGGTTAGGTTAGGTTAGGTTAGGTTAGGTTAGGTTAGGTTAGGTTAGGTTAGGTTAGGTTAGGTTAGGTTAGGTTAGGTTAGGTTAGGTTAGGTTAGGTTAGGTTAGGTTAGGTTAGGTTAGGTTAGGTTAGGTTAGGTTAGGTTAGGTTAGGTTAGGTTAGGTTAGGTTAGGTTAGGTTAGGTTAGGTTAGGTTAGGTTAGGTTAGGTTAGGTTAGGTTAGGTTAGGTTAGGTT
>OX421228.1:14136084-14140611 GCA_949125135.1 Alcis repandata | reverse complement strand
GTGGTAGAGATTGTCTCTGATTTCTCGGGTAGTCAGTCTGATTCCGCGTCTAATGCCGGACAGATCACCGGGCTGTCGGCCGTGGGGAGACTGTCGCCTCATCTTGCCGAATCGGTTCGTGCTTTGGCGTCACCTTCAGGGAACATAGGATCCAGGAGCGTGAGATCTGAGCCACTTATTAGAAGAGCATTGACTAAAAGCGCAACCGCTGCGGCCGCGCGAGAGGTGGGAGGCGGCGAGGATAGGCAGCTGGCCTGTTATGGCTCCGACCCCGCGGCTACCGAGGACGAGTGGTCGGACCTGGACTCTACCAGTGTTGGTAGCGGGCGCTCGAGCATCCTGCCGCAGGCTAAAAGGGGCCCTGCTCTTACCATAGAGCACGCGGGACAAAGAGCGAACCAGCTGATGCAGGAAGCTAAAGAAGCCCTAGAAAGAGCCGGTAACATGAAACGCGAGTCCAGGGCCATTGCTGTCGAAAACCTACAGCAGTTATACGAGATGGTCCTCGCGATTTCGGACTCCAGGTCAAGGCACATAGGGAACCTAGAGCACGAGCGGAAAAGGGCTGCAAAGGAGGTCGTACGTTTAGAGCGGCTGCACAACAAGCAAGTGGCGGACCTCCAGAAGTCACACGCGGTCAAAATAGACGAGTTGCTCACCAATCAGAGAGCGACCCACAAGCTGTCCGAATCAGTCATGAGCTGGCTTAACTTCGAGCTAAGCGGACCTATGAAAGCGATAGATGCTATGCAGGATCGGTTCCGGACGATCGAGGGTTTGCTGGGTGCATCAGCCGCAGCGAGCGACTCTCAGCCTGTGGACCCTAGCGCCACTGTGAGAGAGCTCACCGCGCTTAACGAGAAACTCTCCTCGCTGAGAATCGAGACCTCCAACATCCAGGCAGCACTGAACTCCATCATGCGCCAGCTGCAGGAGCGTCCTAGGCGTTCTACGCCGTCCCCAACGGCTGAGCCGGAAGCGGGGCTCCCGCCGGCGCCGATTGACATGGAGCCGCTCATGGCGGAGTTGAAGGCTCTCCGCGACGAGATAGAGTCTCGCAGCGCTTTTCCTACAAGGGAAGAAATAGCGCGTGATCTTCGTACGGAGCTCCTCACTATTAAAGATCAGCTCCATTTCGTGGGCGGCTCCATGAGAGACCTCAAAGAGGCAAGAGAGTCCGAGCTCGCTTCCGTGCTTATACAGGGACAGTCGTCGGGAGGAGTCGGGGCTGAGATGGCTCTGTCTGAGCTGGGATGCAGGATGGCATCACTGGAGGACGTCATACGGCAGGCGCCGAGTAAGGAGTATTCGGGGGGAGAAGTTCGAAGCACAACCCAGAAGACCAATCCCTCCGCATCTACCTACAGGGACGCCCTTCTGAGACCCAGGTTCCCAGTGCTAGTCGAGTCGGCGAACCCGCTGCATTCCAGCCAGGACGTAGCAGGAAGCTTGAAGGCCAATGTGGATGTGGTGGGCCTCGGAATTGCAATTAGCCATATAAAAAATATAAAAAACCAGAAGGTTATTGTCAACTGCGATTCCGAGACTGACCGCACCCGTCTTACGGAAGCCATAAAAACGTCCGACCGGCAGCTCACTGTCTCTCAGCCTAGAGCTCGAAAGCCGCTTCTTCGACTGGTGGGGGTGGCCCGAGACCTGAATGACGCCAAGATAGAGGAAGCAATAGTCAAGCAGAACTCTAAGCTTCTGTCGCCAGCTAACGGGGAACCATCGGTGAAGATCCTGAGAAGGACCAAGGGACGGAATGATTCCAGGACCAACGTCGTGCTTCAGGTTAGCCCTTGGATCTGGGCAAGCCTGAAGGATCAGGAAGTACGTCTCGGATTCCAAACCGTCCTAGCGGTAGACCACTCTCCGGTGACGCAATGCTACCGATGCCTGGGCTTCGGCCACATAGCCAAAGAATGTAGCAGGGAGCGGCGCTGCGGATACTGTGCTGGCAACCATGACACCCGCGAGTGTGTAGGACGGGACTCCGCTCCATGCTGCATAAACTGCTCGAGTCTGAAAACTGAGGGTAATCGCGTGCATCCGGCATATAGCCCAGAGTGCCCTGAGTGGCGACGCTGGGACAGGGTGGCGCGGGCCACAATATCGTATTGTTAACCTAGCCGAAGGCACCGCAACAAATAACCCCCGGTCAACCTCCCCCGTTGCTGCGGAGCCAAAACTTAGATTTGGCCAAGCCAACCTTGGTAGAGGCTACGCAGCAACAAAGGAGTGTCTGCAGGCGGCAATATCGAATAGAACGTCGATATTGCTGCTTCAGGAACCCTATGTAGGGGCAAAGGCCCATTTAACCGCGAGTGGACGCGTCATTCAAAAGATGACAACTGACAAAAAAAAACCAGTTCGCGCGGCAGTCGTCATTGTCGATCCCAACATTACCACCATTGTTAATGATGACCTTGTAACGGACACAATTGTAGGGGTAACCATTAAGTTAAGAGATAACCGAAGGCTTGGAATTGTTAGCATTTACTTAGATGAGAAATTGCCTCTCTCCGCAGACCTCGATCGGATCCAATATGTCGTGGATCAGTTGGGAACGGAAGAGACCATCATTGGTGGGGACGTGAACGCTGACAGCACCTGGTGGGGTAGCCGAAAGGAGGACAAAAGGGGACGCGAATGTATGAGATGCGTCTCACAACTGGGCCTCAATGTCGTCAACACCGGAGATACGCCCACTTACAGCGTCTTTAGAAGAGGTCAGCTGTGCACTAGCATCGTGGACGTCACCTTCTGTACCGACGGGCTACTTAGCCGGATAAAGAACTGGCGAGTCGACATTTCCGCCGTTACGCTATCGGATCATCGACAGGTCTCCTTCGAGCTGGATTTTCTGGGTCTGCAGCCAATGGAGTACACTGGAACACGTAAGTTCTGCACTAAGGAAGCTCGCTGGACTGACTTCAGAGAAACGTTTCGCAGGGTTCTTGAGGACAAAGAGATCGGCATAAGTCTTCTTGACTCTGTGACCTCTCAACCGGAAGTTGAGGAAGTCACGACAAAGTACGTCGAAGCTGTCACGGAGACGTGTCGCCTTACACTGCCGCATATCTCCAGGAACAAAGCCCCCAAACAGGCCATCTGGTGGACCGAAGAACTGAAACAGAAAAAGAAAGAGGTTAATCGGTGGAGAAGGAAAATACAGAGCTCTAGAGACCCAGTTAGGCGACCACATCTGATAAAGGAGTACCTAAGACAGAAAGACGAATACAGGGATCACCTACAGACAGCAATCACGGAAAGCTGGAAGGCTTTCTGCACAACGGAAGAGAAAGAGACGGTATGGCAGAGATCTTACCGAATTATGAAGATGTGTGATGGTCATAGGGAAGACCAATTGCTCCGCCTGACGCCGACATCTGGAGTGCTGAACCCCACTGAATCCGCAGAATTGTTAGCAGAAACTTTCTTCCCTAACGACGCGGAGTGTTCAGACACTCCCAGCCAGAAGGAAATTAGGAGGTCGTCCGAGGACCTGATAGCAAAAATGGCAAACGACCCACACTATCCGAAGGACTGCCCTCCGTTTACACTTCAGGAAGTTGAAGCGGTTTACGGCAAAATGAACCCTAGGAAGTCCCCTGGAGAAGATGGACTTACCTCCGATATTTGCTACCAGAGCTTCCGAGCGGCACCTGCTCTACATCTCGGGATCCTCAATAAGTGTCTGCAAGTTGGTTGTTTCCCTAAAATATGGAAGAGAGCGAAGGTGAAGGTTATTCCTAAACCGGGAAAGGACAATTACGGATCCCCGAAGTCGTACCGACCGATCGGATTACTTCCCGTTTTTGGTAAAGTCCTGGAAAAGCTCGTCATCAACCGAATCTCTTGGCAGCTAGGAAGCACAGGGCAACTAAGCAGTCGCCAGTACGGTTTTATGCCTCAAAGAAGCACAGAAGACGCGCTCTACGACGCTCTACAGTTTATAAAAGAAGAAGTCAAGAGCAAGAAGCTAGTCGCAGTTGTTTCTTTGGACATCGAAGGGGCATTTGATAACTGCTGGTGGCCAGCACTCAAAGAGGAGCTCTATAAAAAGCGTGTGGATGAGCCAACCCTAAAACTGGTAGGAAGCTACCTCGAGAACAGGTCAATTTCTCTGACTTATCTAGGAGAGACCGTGGAAAAACCGACCAACAAAGGATGTGTCCAGGGTTCAATTAGCGGACCAATGTTCTGGAATGTGCAACTGGACCCTTTGCTACAGGAAGCCGAATTGTTGGAGGCGCATATCCAGGCCTTCGCTGACGATATCCTTATCGTGGCTAGCGGCACGACGGCGGTAGAGGTAGAGCGGAAAGTCAGGGAAGCACTGACTCGCGTGTCAGCCTGGGGTAGAGCGCACAAAGCAAGGTTTTCGGAGCAGAAAACCCAGGCTATGCTCGTAACCAGGAGGCTGAAGTACGACCTGCCGAGGCTCGAATTGAACGGACAGCCTCTAGCATATGCGGACTCAATAAAATTTCTGGGAGTCACAATTGATAGGTCGTTGACATT